>CM061134.1:131372893-131417705 GCA_030789695.1 Scilla litardierei
CTCTAAACAGAGATTCAAACCTTTTAAATAATGAAATAGAAAAACACATATAGCCTTGTTATAAATTTCAGAGAATGAATTCAAGGATGGTGTTTAGAAGATGAACTTCAAGAGGTATAAGATATGTAATGAAGAACAATACTTGAAGTTCTCTGGTTCATAAAAGAAGAGAGAGATCAATCAATTTCTTCTTGCAATTATGAACACAAACAACATTCCAAAATGATGTTGAAAATCCAAGTTCTTCCGTTCTTAAACGAAGAAAGAAATCTAATGATTTCTTCTTACAAATAAGAAAAGAACAACTAATGGCCTAAAGCTTGAGAAAATGAAAGACTTGATTTCAACAATTAAGAGAGTAAAGAAGAGGAAAGTGAGTGAAGAGAAAGAGAGGGTCTACCCCTCTATTTATAGTGTTTAGGGACGGTTGGGGACTGTAGTTAACGTTGGAAAACGGGCAAGAACCGTCCCTGAAAATTTGGGATCAAAACGGCTAGTTTTGAAATTGGTCGACCAAAATGACCACATTGATCGACCAAAATTTAGAGAGAGAATTTCGACCGTTGGAAGATAGTTCTAGAATCTACACGGTTAAGGGAGTTTTCTCATGCAATCCCATAACCAAATTCGAAGGTTTAAAATTGGTCGACCAAAATGGGGTTATTGGCTGCCAATTTTCAAAGTTGCGAATTTTCGAAATTGGAAAGTGTAGATCTCTGAGTAATGGAACCTAGATGACTAAGACATATTATCACAAGTCTTTGTGACTCTAATAAAGTAAATTTGACATTGATTACATAAAGCCGTAGATAGGACTGCATCTACAACTGAATCTGAGAAGCTTCTTTGCAGGAGATCCTTATCAAGTGATTATATATCCAAGTCGTTGATTAGGTGCCTTTGTCTTTCCAGCTTCATGAATGATATATCTGATTGAGTATGCATGAAGATATCTCATTTGTGTGGAACTCAGCATTGATATGTATCTGCATACATAGAGTTAGTAGTACTGAATGTGTTTGTCATATCAAAACCATATGGGAATAGAAATATGGAATTATGAAATTCCAACATTCTCCCCCTTTTTGATGATGACAAACATGAAAAAAAAATATCGTTAAAATTTAACATATCAGATATACTCCCCCAGAATATGTGGAGTTAGTGAATACTCCCCCTGAGTAGATGAAATATATTCTCCCCCTTTGGAATCCTCAAAAAGAGGCAAATAAGAGTTAGTGAAAAAAATAGGCGAGAAAATATGAGGGAAATATAAATGGGGGTAAACGAATGAAGTATAGTGCCTGTTTTAAAAAAATGATCAAAAAGTTGGTCAGGAGTGGAAATGGTGTAGTAGGCCGAATTATGGAGGGCAGTCCAGTAAAAAATTAAAAGGGCATGCCATTAAAATATGTAAGAGGACCTGTGATAAAAAATAGATGATACTATCTGGTATATAAAAAATGAGTGAAAAGATAACTTGTAGAGAAAAAATGTTGAAGGATGAGAACCAAATGTGAAACACATGAAAAAAGGGTATATAAACCAAACATAGGATAAAGAAAGAAGTAATAAGAATGAACAGAGAACAGAACAGCATATAAGAAGTATCCAAGTAACTAGGGGATATAACCAAATGAACTTGACATAACCACTAGAATAGCATAAGAGAATGTAGCCAGGGACAACCAAATGACATAGCAAAATAACTAGGTGATAACAATTACAGAATTGCCAAGACAATAGCGAAGTACAAACAGAACATGATGTATACAGTAGCAATATGAAACATAAAGCAAAGGGAATGGGTGCAGGAAAAAAAATGCAAACATCAACATAAAAAAACAGAAGTGTGTAACCAAATAGAACCCAAAGGTTGGCACAACTGAGTTGGACATTACACAACAACAGAGAAATAACATGTATCCCATAGTCTGAACTTAGGGACAACAAAACAACAAAACAACATAACCAACTTATCCAACATATCCAACAGATCCAACATAACCAACATAACACCCAAAATGCCGACAGAACAATATCAACAAACCAAGAGTATCCAAAGTACCAAACACCTAGGAAACCAGTATCCAAAGTGCCCAAACCTACTATGTGAGTATCACCATGCAACCTAAGAAAAACATCGGCAAAACAGCAGAAAACAGGGCCCTAGGAAGACTACGGCCGAGAGAATGGCCTAGGCAGTGAAGGAGACGCATCGGTGGAACGACGAGTGGCTCAAAAGTGAAGAGACTCAAATTGATTCGCCATCGTGGCCATGGCAACCGTAAGATCATCCATCAGTTTGTTATGACCCTGCATTGTAGCATCGCTAGAACTCAAATGAGTCTGAAGCCGACGAAAACAATCGTGCATTTCATTCTGAATATCCTGGAAACCACGAGTCACGGAATGGCGGAGAGCACAAAGCTCGCCAAGTAAAGCATTAGGGCCAGTCGGTGGGGTAATGGGAGTACTAGGGGAAGCCACAGAATGGGAATACCGCTTGCGAACTAGAACACGACCACGGGTGCGAGAAGAGGAGCCTGGGGTATGGGTGGCGGGAGTGGAAGTGGGAGTGGGACGGGGTCGGGGAGAGCGAGTACGGGTGCGAGGAGAGCGAGACATGGATCTAGTAGTAGGACGGGAGGGAAGGGGAGATGTATCAAGGATAGGGGCATCGTGGTCAGCATCGGCATCGGGATCGGTATCAGGCTCGGAAGTGTCAGATATGACCAACTGCATGTGGGTTAATGTCTCAGAATTGAAATCAACGGGGTTGAAGATCGGGGCAGAGTTGGCAAATGGAACCTGAAAGGCCTCTAAGATGCGAGTGATCAGGGAAGGCAAGAAAATGTGAGTCTTAACGGGTTTGGCCAATGTCTCGAGCAAAACAGAACCCCAACAAATGGGAAGTTCTCCCATCAAAGCATAGAGGCAGCGGGCGGTCTTGTTGCTAACATAATTAAGAGAACCGATTTTCAGGGCTAGATTGGTCAGGATAATCTTGACCATCATGCAAGAAGGCGGATGAAGAGTCGTAGCGGATCTCTTGGGACGAAAATCAGGGGACAGAAGCTGCTTAATGTATGGGCTGTTGAGAGTATCAGGGAGAGGCTGAACATTGTGCGAGGGTAAATGCAGAAGTGAAGATAGCATAGGACCAGTCAGCCGAAAACAGAAACCATTAACGATAGTGGAGATTGAGAGCATACCGGCTTGCTTGGAGGAATCCAGGTTTGCGTAAAACTCACGAACTAGGGTAGGGAAGTATGGCGTGAGGTTCGTAGTGGACCAGAGACCAACCAAGCCGACGGAATGGAGGGGGGCCAAAATCTGAGAGAATCCATGGTCACTGAAGTCAACATGACGTTCGGGATGGAACGGGAGGTTCTCCAGGAGGCGAAAGTGATGCGTAGCCGCCGGAGAACAGAAGTAGGCCAGGGAAGCCGTTGCAATGAATTCCTGGGAGCGGGGATCCATCTGTGGTGACGGCGGAAGACGGCTGAACGAGGGAAATCAGAGCCATGCGAGGAACAATCGGCGACGGGGGGTCGATTTAGGGGTGGTCGCCGACGAAACTGGGGTGGATCCGGCGAAATCTACGGTCGGGTCTCGTGAAATCAGTGGAGGAAGACGGTGGATGGTCGAGCGAGGAGAGGAGAAGGAAGATCGGTCGACGGGGTGGACTTTTTGAGGGAGGCACCGACGAGAAAGAGGGAATTCGCCAGCGATTTAGGGTAGGGCGGTAGAGGGAAGATGAGAGGCCGGCGGGATTTTTTTGGGGGAATGGGTACGTTGGGAAAGAGAAATAATTTGGCAGAAGATATTTGTTGAGACTTAGCATCCCTAGGCAAGAATTAAATAGGAAAGAGAATCAGTTAAGAGAAGTTGTGGGAACGGGCAGAATTCCAATCGGTAGAGTAGTTGAAGAAATGAATCCCACCAAAATTTGAAAACGAAAGGATGGGTTCAGTTTCTGAAACAAAAATGGAGGGAACGGATAACGAATAAGCGGGAAGACGAAGTAGTTACCTAAAAATGAAAAACAAATCGACAATTGGCGACCAATATTGGTGAATTGGTCGATCAATTTTAAAAATAGCCAGAAAAATTTGAAAAAATTTGAGAAAAATTCTAAAAATAAAAATAAGAATGTGTCATAAGTCCGATTCACTAATAATTCCTAAATTCCTACGAAGTTTAATAAAAGTATCTTCTTTTAATGGTTTAGTCAAAATATCAGCAGTCCGATGTTCAGTAGCTATAAATTTAAGAACTATATCTCCTTTCTGAATATGATCATCTAGAAAATGATGACGTACTGATGTGCGTTTATATTTCATATATTCACGCACATTTTCTTTTGTGTTTCTCCGTGTTTTTCCGCCGTCTCTTGTTCGTTTTCGTGTATTTTCCCGTTTTCTTTCACTTTTCTTTGTTTGTCCATGATTGCAGGGGATTGACCACGTAGGGGACGTTTAACGATGATATCCCAAGTCCCCGGAGCAACGGGAGAAGTCACGCGTGATCCGGGGGGTCAAACGCCAAAGAATTCATCTTTCAGCCCCTCACCCGATCGGTTGGTCTTCTCCAACCGATCGGGTGATGCACGCGTGCACCAACCGGTCTCTGCCGCAGCTCACAAAGAAGTCACCCGGCCGGTTCGCAGACCGGTTCAGCGGGGGCTATTCTCTGTTTTCTCGAAGCAAAGCGCCAACCGATCGGGTGACTCTCACCCGATCGGTTCATCTATAGCTGAAGAAGATGAGCTGAAGACACGGACGTTCAACCGATCGATTCACCCGACTGCTTCAAGATCCAACCGGTCACTCAAGAACTCACCCGACCGGTTCATGTGACCGGATTAAAACTCGCCGTTTTCTGATATTTATTTGTAACGGATCAACCGATCGGTTGACTTGTCAACCGATCGGTTGATGCGACGGCCTATATATAGAACCCCTAGGGTTCCAGAAACGGCGAGCTGTTATTTTTTCTACTGTTTTATTTCCTTGAGACGGCTGTAATTGTTACTCTTTTGTAAGTTTTCAAATCTTTCTAAAATTTTAGTATTGTCTTTATTACTCTATTACTTCCGTATTGCAATTGTCCGATTATGATTCCAACGGTTAAATTTCATTTAGATTGCTTTTTCATGAATTTTTGTGAGTAGTTCCCAAATCTGGGATTTTGGTGGAAACCCCTTCGGGGGCTCTCCCCGATGCATCCGTAGGGTTAGGAAATCGATAGGGAGTAGGAATCTAACGGTTACGCGGGGTGTTTCATTGTCATTGGCGGGAAAAAGACCGCCTTTGACCGTCGGACCAAGGGGGAATAAACTTGGCGGTTGACTCCCTAGCCATAGCTCACACCCTTAGCGTAGACGTCGAATCCTAGCACGCGGGAGCGGCAGGATGAGACGTTGGGAGTTATCGTTGCGGGCTTAGTGCTCCCGGGATCGATCAGTGTTAATGGACACGGGAGTGCCCACTGATCGAATCCGGGAAGTCCGGTGTATCATCCTGGGCACCGACCGGAATATCGGGCCCATGGGACGCCGGTACCACTTTTGGAGGCAACGTCTCACCATTAGACCCTAATCCCGATCGCTATCCATACCCGTAGGCCGTATCGGTGAAAGTCTCTCGTCGGGTCGGAAACCGAAATCCCGGGTTTTCTTTCTTGTTGTTCATACCCATTCATTTCCTTTCGTGACAACCAACCACCGATTCGGGCTAGCTCGCCCCTCGGGGTGATTTAGGTCCTACCTAACCCAAGCACAACCTCGCCTCCCTGAGTTCGATATTCCCGCACCCTACACTAACCGTGAAACTTGCGGTAAACAACACCGCGCCGCCACGACTATTGCGGGCACCCGGTCAAGTTTATGGCGCCGTTGCCGGGGAGGCAACGTGCTTGATATTTTAGGATCTCTTGAACCCTCGTGTCTAGCTCATATCCCTACCTCGCAATAATTTTCGCATTCTCCTTTTTCTTTTTCTTTTTTGTTTTTCTTATTTTTATTTCTTATTTTATCTGTTTCTTTCCCACTTGTCGCTTCACGGGTGTTTGTTGTTTTTCATGCGCAGGAGCTCAAGGAGTCTTGACGACTTGATTCCCCTCGATCCAGAGATTAACGCCACCCTTAGGCGTTTAGCCGCCAAAAAGCGAAGAAGAGAAGATCCCGAATCCATGGAGGAGAACACCCCACCTCACAAGTCTCTGCTGGAGTACTCGATGCCATCCATCGAGTCAACTTCCGCCATCCGATCTCCAGCTATTGTGGCCCAAAGCTTTGAGCTGAAGCCGTCTCTAGTGACGTGGATCCAGCAAGACCAGTTTGCGGGTGCGCCCATGGAGAGCCCGATCGAGCACCTGGACTCCTTCTTGGAGAAGTGTGACACCTTCCGAATTAATGGTGTCACTACAGAGGCTATCCGTCTGAAGCTGTTCCCCTTCTCTTTGCGGGACAAAGCCAAGCAATGGTTAAGGGGGAAGGACCCCAACACTTTCAATACCTGGGAGAAGCTCTCCAATGCTTTTCTGACGAAGTTCTTTCCTCCGGGGAAGACCATGAAGTTGAGGAGTGAGATCTCCTCCTTCTCCCAGGCCAGCCACGAGTCCTTGCATGAGGCTTGGACGAGATATAAAGAGATGCAAAGAAGATGCCCTCACCATGAGCTTCTGAAGTGGCAGATTATCAATCTGTTCTACAATGGGTTGAGGGATGACCTTAAATATTCTATGGACGCCGCGGCTGGGGGTTCCTTCATGTCTAGAAGCGAGGAAGATGCCGGGAATATTCTGGAAAATATGGCATCCAACAATGAGCGGTGGTGTGACGAGAGAGCCACACCAAGAACTGGGGGTATACACAGAGTCAAGGACGTCGACAAACTTTCAAGCAAGTTTGACTTGCTTTCGACCCAGATCTCCGCACTGATGGTAGGAGCCGATGGGGCCGGTACACAGCAAGTTTCTGCGGTAGAGTCCGAATTCCTTGGGGAATTCGACGGTGGTGACATCTCACCACCGTTGGATCAGGCGAGCGCACTATTTTACAACCCCACAGGGAATGCACCATATCCGCCAAGGACAAATTCCAACCCGGACTACTCTCCCAACAACCGGAACCACCCGAATTTCAGTTACCGGCCACCATTTCAGCCCTCGCCGCCTCAGCAGCCGCAGCAACAAATTTATCAGCCGGCTAGACCACAGCAGAATCAGGTTCAGCAGCAACCGTTTCAGCAGCAACCTCAGCAACAAACTTACGCCCCCAGGAATCAGCAGCCGTTCCAGCAGCAGCAGTATGGCCAACAGAGGGCCGTCTCTCCGGTTGAGTCTCTCTTGACTCAATATATTACCAACCAGGAGAGGATCAACCAAAAGCTGGAAATGGGCCAGCGGACCCTCACGGACCAAGTAACCCAGCTGGGGTTACAGGTGGCGAACCTTGCAAGGTCACAAAACCAATTGCCGTCACAACCGGAGGTGAACCCAAGGGGAGCAACACAAACATCGGCACTCGTGCACGAGCACGCGAATGTGTCCGCTATCGTTCTGAGAAGCGGGACACAAATTCCTACTAGAGTGCCCCCTAGCAACCCGGAAGCACCATTGGTCGTTGAGAGACCGACTGAAAAATCAAATGACACCGGTGCTTTGTCATCAAATCCCATGACTCCGGAGGGAGTGTCTGAAGAAGAGAAGAAGAAGGAGGAAGAGAGCCCGAGAGTGTATAAACCCGTTGTGCCATTTCCACAACGGTTGGCTCAGGCAAAAATTGATGAGAAATATGGGAAGTTCTTCGGCATGGTCAAGGACCTAAGCCTGCAAATCCCCTTCTTGGAGGCAATCGAAACAATCCCCTCCTATGCAAAATTCTTAAATGATTTGGTGAGCAGAGGGTCAAGAAAAGAGAAAGTGGTGCTGACGGCGGAATGTAGCGCTCTTATTCAGAGGGCAAACCCGCCGAAACTCAAGGACCCGGGGAGCTTCTCTATTCCTTGCACAATCGGGGCTGTGAAGATTAATCGTGCACTCGTCGATCTAGGAGCGAGTGTTAGCTTGATGCCCTTGTCGATGTACAGGAGAATAGGAATGGGTGACCTGGAGTCCACTGGTATGACCCTACAACTAGCTGACCGGTCGGTCAAATACCCGGTGGGAATTGTGGATGATCTCCCCGTGAATGTGAGAGGGGTGCATGTGCCTGTGGACTTTGTAGTCATGGACATGCCCGAAGACGCACACACCCCCATTATCCTGTGACGGCCTTTCATGGCCACTGCTGGCGTTCTAATAGATGTGAAGAACGGAAAACTCTCCTTGAACGTCAGCGGAGAGAAAGTTGAGTTTGACCTGGGACTATCCATGAAGCACCCCGATCCTCCTGATGACCTCCAGTGCAATTTGCTTGAGATAGAAGAAGAAAAAGCTATAGGGGAGAGCTCCTGGGAGATTCTCCTGAGAAAACCCCCCGATGACTTAGGGGATTCTGAAGATGGAGACGGGCCCAAGTGCAAGGAAGCTGCTGGAAAACCAAGCGCAGCAAGAACGACCCCTCCCGGGTTCGCCAAAGCCCCTCCTGTGGGGAGAACGGGGAAGGAGCCCACGGTCCTCACTAAAAACGAGGTCCGGATCCTGAAGAAGATGGCGGGAAGCGCCAACACCAAGGAAAAGCCCCCGGACCCCTAGAACAAGGGGAGGGTAGTCGAGCAAGTATTTTTCCAGCCGCTGACTACTCCAAGCGCCTCCAGCTCTAACGAGAAAGAGATGCCGAAATTTGGGCATCACCCGTATCAGCCACCATGAGCATCTCTTGCGGGCGTCGAGCCAACGACGTTAAACAAGTGCGCTTCATGGGAGGCAACCCATGTTCTAAACTTTTTCCCACTTTTTAGCGTTATTTTTTTACTTTATTTTATCTTTTTTTATAAATAAAATCAGCAGCGAGAACATCCGTTCGGGGACTTAAGCAAATTTCTTGGTTTTTGCAGGAAACAAGCCCCAACCGATCGGGTGATAACCCACCCGATCGGTTGGGATGTATCAGATACATGCCGAGATCTGTCCCCGAATGACCCGATCGGTTGAGTAATGAAGAGACCGGGTGGCAGACCAGGTGAGCTGGGGAGAACTCTCGGGAAATATTGGGGAATATCAACCGATCGGTTGAGTTCGAGCGCGATCGGTTGACGTGACTGGGTGAGCAGCCCTAAGTTCTCAGGAAAATGTATGGAGCAGCCAACCGATCGGTTGACAACTTAACCGACCGGTTCGCCTGTAGCATTTCTTCGACAAGATTTTTGACCTAACCGTCAACCGACCGCGTGATAAGTCACCCGATCGGTTCGACTTAAAACCCTATAAATACCCCCCCCCCCCCCCCCCCCCCCCCGACACCCGCTCGTTTCCGCCCTCGCCCGATCGCAATTCTCGCCGTCGTTTCGTCTTCCCCTCTTCTCCAACAACCGATCCCCACTCCCCCACGCCCTCTACTCCTCCATTACTCCCACTCTCCACCTCCTTCATCAACCCCTTCATCATCTACACCCTCTCTCTCCTCCCATTACGAATTTTTGACCTAGTTTTCCCCCAAACCACCACCATTTCGAAAATTATTGCCGAAGGAGTTCGCCGCGGCTCCAAGCTACTCTCGCTGAACAGTGTGGGGACATCAACGAGCAAGCTCCACCATTCCGCTTGGGTAAACTCGCTCCTAAGCTTATATTTATATATTTGCCCTATTTGTTGAGCTTGCTCGTTTGCTTGTGTTAGTGTGCATCCACGATTTTTGCACTAATTCTTGCTCACGCACCCACACATGGCTAAAGATAAGGATAAGGGGAAGGGTATCATGCGGGAAGAGGAGCCGTCTCGAAAAAGACGAAAACAAACACGCCCCCCTTCCCGTACACGAGCACTTACACTTGGCCCTCCTCCGCCTGTTGTCCCCCCTGTGGACCCAATGTTGGGCCCGCACGGGTATATTTTTCGAAACCAGGAGCACAAAGATTTTTACCGTAGGCTTGATGCTCGAGGGCATCTATCCACTAAGTTCCCGCACGCACGTACACTTGTCGATCTCGGTGTCTTCACCGAGGTCGAATCTCTTTTCGCTAACTTAGGATGGTTGGCCTTTCTTAATGCTCATGCAGTATCCTACCCGACACTCACACTCGAATTCCTCTCCACACTTACTTGGGAGTCCGGGTCGATCATTAAATTCAGGGTGCGTAACCGTAGTGTCACCACGAATCTGAACACAATCAACGATATATTTGGTTTCCCCAATCTCGGGGACGATTCCATCCGACACTACGGGTACACGCCCGAGTTTGATGTCGATCAATTCTGGTTCCGCCTCACTTTGATCCGTGATTACCCCCGAGGAAGGGCCAAGGCCTCCTCCATCATTCATCCCGTGTTTCGTTTGGCCCACAGGATCATTTCATCTGCATTCTTTCCTAGGGACGAGTCTGGTACTGTGACTATCCCTGACCTTTTTATCCTTTGGGCCATGACTTTTCCTTATGTCCAGGATGATGATGGAGTCAGCTTCAGGGCCCCTACCGTCCCCATCCATGGCAGTGATTGGCTTGTTTACAAGCTACTCTAGATCAGCCGAGCCGGTAAGGGGAAGTTTTGTTGTGGGGGCATCATCACGATCATATGCTCTCACGCCCAATTCAGTATCACCATCCCCAATAATCTTCCTGCTGCCGCAGGACCCTCACATCTCGATATTGATGTCCTGCGGCACATCCACATGATCAAGCCCCGCTCGGATGGCCGCTTCATATTTCATTATGGCCACCCCCCAGCCCCTTACACCATCATGCCCAACCCCGCTCGCATGACCCTTGCTCTCGTGGGAGATTGGACTTTTCCTCCTGATCCCGACTTCTTAGCTGGGTTGAATCTTCCCTTCCTTCCCGCAGGCGCCCGCAGATCACCGTCCCCTGCCGCCCACTTAGGCAAGCAGGATATCCCCGCGTCTGTGGGAGATTTAGGGGCTGGCCCGAGTCGTCCTGTTTCTGCTCCGGGACTGATCACGTCTGAGCACCTCTTTGCGGCCATTTCTGGCCTTGTCTCCTGTGCCGGCATGACCACTTCCGCCGGCACCTCTTCGACCTTACCTGGCGGCACCACCTCTGCCTCGCGTCAGTCCACATCTTTTGGTCGCCGTCAGGTATCTGCCCGTCTTGGGCTTGAGAGGGAGGTCGCTGCCCTTCGTGAGCTCGCCATGTCCTCTGTTTCCTCGGACCCATCGCCATCCTCCTTTCTTACTCACCCATGTTTCCTCGCACTTGAGAGGAACGTGGCCGCCATTCTCCGCCTTCTTACTCACATCCACGGACCACCTCCACCTTCACCACCTCCACCTTCACCACCCCGGCGATCTTCTACACCACCCACCCACACTTCCCCACATCCATCACCACCCTCACCACATTCTTCTCCTCCATCTTCACATCCCATCCCGGCATCCACTTCACCCCTCCCGACCACTTCCACCGTACTCACGCTACCTCCATCCTCCTCCGTCACTCCATACGTGCGCCGGAGGAAATTGCCGGTGCGCTCCAGATCCCTCCCACCACCTCCCACTACCGTCACCACCACATCTACTTCCTCCATTCCTATTCCTCTCACCACCGCCTTGATCGCCTTCCTACCACCACCACCCACCACCACCGACACTCCTCCCATTGTTCACACCACCACTGCCCCTATACCTTCACCTCATTCCCCACTTCTCAGCACACCCCCTGCCTCCCCCGACCAACCATCCCCTCCCTCTTCCGAGGAGGACGAGGACTCACCTTCTGCTGCTTTCTGATTTCCCCTCTTTTGTTTTTGACTCCCCCTTGCTCATATCTGGATTTCATCGATCACATCATTTCGCTAGCACTTTCTGGTCTAGCTTGGGGGACGTCTGTTTTGGTGTGCTGTCGTGTTTTGTTTGTTTGTCTCATTTTTGTGTGTGTGCTTGCTTTTCACTTTTTGAGTGTCGTATCGTGTGATTTTATTTTATTTTTATTTTCGTATTGTTTGATTTTGATTTTGATCTTTCTTTCTTTTTCAGTTTCATCTATGTGTTTTCCTCGTTTTCATTTCTTTTCGTGTCTGTGCGTATTCCCCCCTTTTTTCATTGCCCTCCCGTACTCACTCATATTGCATTGAGGGCAATGCAAACTTCAGCTTGGGGGAGTCGCACTGTGTGCGTCATTTGAGTCTTTCTTTTCGTTTATTTGAGTCGTTTTTCTCCGTGTTTTTTCTTTTTTTTCTCTTTTCTTCTTTTCTAGCTCTTTCTCCTGGAGATGAATCCTTTGATGAATCGCCACAAAGTCACACACACACCTAGCACTGCACCGACAATCGCACTCACTAACCCTAGGATTTCGAGTCCTCTTGCATTTCACGCATCGTGGGTCCACTTAGCTTTTTGTGAGTCGTGTGTCGTGACTAGCATTTGGTGTGCTTCTACTTTGTGATTTTACTTTATATACCGGTCCAGGAATGACCCCTAGATTATCATGCTCCGATTTGAATATGCGGTATTTGTTTCCTCTATATGCATGCTATATTTATATCGTATACTTCAATTCGCATGCGTCGGGATTCCACAACTAAGGACTAGGATAACCCATCTAGCCTAAGCTCTATTTAGCAAGAATAGTCTCCTTTGCCCGAGTGTTTAGATTTCGACTTCTTTTTTGTTTTATTTGGTGCAAATCCCCTCGTCGTGTACCGTTCTCCCACTTGGGAGAGTACACAAGTGTATAGCCAAAAACCCAAAAATCCAAAAAAAAGGGAGAAAAGAAATGAAAAACCCAAAAAGAAAAGAAAAGAAAAAGATTGTATAGCCAAAAAGCCAAAAAAAATATGCAAATACCCAAAACCCAAAAAAAATTCCCGTGTGAATATTTTCCTACTTGCCGAGAATAAAGGGAAGGCGAGAATTTGCACCGAGTGTTCTTCTCCACATCATCTCAACCCCCGTCGTTATCGAAAACACTTGGCTTAGGAACTATTTAGCTAGTATCTACGCTATAGTGGCGTGATTTCCTTAACCCTAGTTGTGGAGTCCCCGATGCATGATATGCTTCTATTCCCACTCTTCTCATGCATGCTTGAGCTTATATCCGCCGCTTAATTCAATTCGGATCAATATTTTGGGTCATTTCTTGGATTTGTGTATATCGAGCCTCATTGCACATCGTAGAAAGCTTCACCATTTGCTAGCACACGACCACGCTCACTCGCGCTTCACTGCGTGGACCCACGACACTTATTTGGACTCGCTTTCCTAGGTTTAGTGGTGTGATTTGGCGTTTGCTTGCTTGGTGTGTCGTTTTTGATTTTGATGGCTCTGATGGACGATCTAGGGCTTAGAGTTTTCTTTTTCTTTCTTCCTCTCTATTTTTCCCTTCCAAGCTCCTACTCTCACTCGTCTTCCTCGAGGACGACGAAGAGTTCAGCTTGGGGGATTTTGACGTGCGTTTATATTTCATATATTCACGCACGTTTTCTTTTGTGTTTCTCCGTGTTTTTCTGCCGTCTCTTGTTCGTTTTCGTGTATTTTCCCGTTTTCTTTCACTTTTCTTTGTTTATCCATGATTGCAGGGGATTGACCACGTAGGGGACGTTTAACGATGATATCCCAAGTCCCCGGAGCAACGGGAGAAGTCACGCGTGATCCGGGGGGTCAAACGCCAAAGAATTCATCTTTCAGCCCCTCACCCGATCGGTTGGTCTTCTCCAACCGATCGGGTGATGCACACGTGCACCAACCGGTCTCTGCCGCAGCTCACAAAGAAGTCACCCGACCGGTTCGCAGACCGGTTCAGCGGGGGCTATTCTCTGTTTTCTCGAAGCAAAGCGCCAACCGATCGGATGACTCTCACCCGATCGGTTCATCTGTAGCTGAAGAAGATGAGCTGAAGACACGGACGTTCAACCGATCGATTCACCCGAATGCTTCAAGATCCAACCGGTCACTCAAGAACTCACCCGACCGGTTCATGTGATCGGGTGAAAACTCGCCGTTTTCTGATATTTATTTGTAACGGATCAACCGATCGGTTGACTTGTCAACCGATCGGTTGATGCGACGGCCTATATATAGAACCCCTAGGGTTCCAGAAACGGCGAGCTGTTATTTTTTCTACTGTTTTATTTCCTTGAGACGGCTGTAATTGTTACTCTTTTGTAAGTTTTCAGATCTTTCTAAAATTTTAGTATTGTCTTTATTACTCTATTACTTCCGCATTGCAATTGTCCGATTATGATTCCAACGGTTAAATTTCATTTAGATTGCTTTTTCATGAATTTTTGTGAGTAGTTCCCAAATCTGGGATTTTGGTGGAAACCCCTTCGGGGGCTCTCCCCGATGCATCCGTAGGATTAGGAAATCGATAGGGAGTAGGAATCTAACGGTTACGCGGGGTGTTTCATTGTCATTGGCGGGAAAAAGACCGCCTTTGACCGTCGGGCCAAGGGGGAATAAACTTGGCGGTTGACTCCCTAGCCATAGCTCACACCCTTAGCGTAGACGTCGAATCCTAGCACGCGGGAGCGGTAGGATGAGACGTTGGGAGTTATCGTTGCGGGCTTAGTGCTCCCGGGATCGATCAGTGTTAATGGACACGGGAGTGCCCACTGATCGAATCCGGGAAGTCCGGTGTATCATCCTGGGCACCGACCGGAATATCGGGCCCATGGGACGCCGGTACCACTTTTGGAGGCAACGTCTCACCATTAGACCCTAATCCCGATCGCTATCCATACCCGTAGGCCGTATCGGCGAGAGTCTCTCGTCGGGTCGGAAACCGAAGTCCCGGGTTTTCTTTCTTGTTGTTCATACCCATTCATTTCCTTTCGTGACAACCAACCACCGATTCGGGCTAGCTCGCCCCTCGGGGTGATTTAGGTCCTACCTGACCCAAGCACAACCTCGCCTCCCTGAGTTCGATATTCCTGCACCCTACACTAACCGTGAAACTTGCGGTAAACGACACCGCGCCGCCGCGACTATTGCGGGCGCCCGGTCACGTACATCAAAATGTTTTGTACGAGAATGATGCACAGTATTTTTAGAAAGATTAATAGCACTAGTATTATCACACATAATAGGACAAGTAGAGAAATCAATACCATAGTCTAAAATAGTTTGTTTCATCCATAAGATTTGAGCACATGCTAAACCGGCGGCAATATATTCTGCCTCACTTGTAGATAATGAAACAGAATTTTGCTTTTTGCTAAACCAAGATACTAAAGCATGACCTAAAAAGTGGCAAGTACCACTGGTACTTTTACGATCTGATTTGCAACCAGCAAAGTCTGCATCACTATACGATAATAAATCAAATATGCTTGACTTGGGATAAAATAAACCAAAATCAGAAGTGTGCTTAACATATCTAATAATCCTTTTTACGGCAGTTAAGTGTGAACCTTTAGGATCTGCCTGAAAACATGCACATAAACATGTTGAAAACATAATGTCTGGTCTACTAGCAGTTAAATAAAGTAGAGAACCAATCATACCTCTGTAAAGACGTTGATCAACACTCTTACCAATTAAATCTTTGTCGAGAGAAGTAGATGTACTCATTGGAGTACGTTTTTCTGCAGAACTTTCTAAACCAAAATGCTTGATGAGTTCCTTAGAGTACTTGCTTTGGTGAATGAAGATTCCTTCCTTCAATTATTTGATTTGAAGACCGAGAAATTAATTGAGTTCACCCATGTGACTCATCTCAAATTCTTTCTGCATAATCTTAGAAAAGGCTTGACAAAGAGATTCATTAGTAGAACCAAAAATAATATCAGCAACGTATATTTGAATAATGATTATGTCAGATTTAATGTTTTTAATAAAAAGAGTGGAATCTATTTTACCAATATTATAACCAGAATTTAAGAGATAGCTTTTAAGTCTTTCATACCAAGCACGAGGTGCTTGTTTGAGACCATATAAAGCTTTCTTTAATTTGAAAACATGATTTTCAAAATTTTCATGAAGAAAACCAGGAGGCTGTTCAACATAAACTTTTTCCTTAAGAAATCCATTTAAAAAAGCACTTTTGACATCTATTTGAAATAATTTAAAATCTTTAAAACATGCAAATGATAACAACATGCGAATAGACTCAAGATGTGCAACTGGTGCATAGGTTTCATCATAATCAATACCTTCTTCTTGATTATAACCTTGTGCAACCAATCGTGCCTTGTGTCTAATTACCAGACCAGATTCATCCAATTTATTTTTGAATACCCACTTGGTACCAATAATTGAATGATCTGTTGGTCTGGGAACTAATTCCCAAACATCATTTCGTTGAAATTGATTGAGTTCTTCCTGCACAGCAATAATCCATGAACTGTCTTCACATGCATCTTTGATGTTCTTAGGTTCAATGGATGAAAGGAAAGCACAATGCGCCATTTGTTCAATTTGACGACGAGTTCTAACTCCATCTGTAATATCTCTAATGATTAAATCTGATGGATGATTTGGAACTTGTGCAAATGCCTTGGGGAGATCTGTATTATCTGAAATAGACTCAACAGAATGTTTAGTAGCATCAATTTCATCAAGTTTAATATTATCTAAAGAATTAGATAAAGGTAATATATTCTCTTCATCATCAATGATGGGAGAATTAGATGAGGGGTTCTCATCAAATGTGACATGTAGTGATTCTTCAACTGTTGAAGTTCTTTTGTTATATACTATGTAGGCTTTGCTACGTGTTGAGTATCCAACAAAAATACCTTCATCAGATTTCGAATCAAATTTATCAAGTGCATCTTTAGTATTAAGAATAAAACATTTACATCCAAACACTTTAAAATATGATACACGTGGAATGCGATTAAAGAATAATTCAAAACAGGTTTTATTAAGCAATGGCCTTATAAGAACTTTATTCATAATGTAACAAGCAGTTGCGACAGCTTCAGCCCAAAAATATTTCGGTAATTTACTATCACAAAGCATTTTTCTTGCACATTCTTGTAGAGTTCTATTTTTCCTTTCTACTACTCCATTCTGAGGAAGAGCACGAGGAAAAGAAAAATTGTGAGTAATGCCATTTTCATTACAAAAATTGGTAAAAGATTCATTTTCAAATTCTCCTCCAAGATCACTACGAAAAGTGACAATGTTAGAGGATTTGATCTTTTGTATCTTTTTACAAAATATTGAAAATTCTTCAAATGCATCATTCTTGTTTTGTAAGAATATAACCCAACTATATCTTGAATAATCATCAACAATGACAAATGCATATCTACTTCTATTCAAAGAAGCTACTCTTGAAGGACCAAACAAATCTAAATGTAAGAGTTCTAATGGTCTCTTTGTTGAGATAACATCCTTTGATTTAAAAGAAGATTTGTGCATTTTTCCTTGTTGACAAGCATCACAAAAATGTTTGTGTTTGAAAGAAATATTTTGTATTCCATTTACTAATTTGTGTTTAGAAATGTGTGCTAGATTTTTGAAATTAGTGTGTCCAAAACGTTTATGCCATAAAAGTGTATCATCAGATGTAATCGTTAAACAATGATTATTTGTGGTAACAGACATGCATAAAATATAAATGTTATTCTTACACTTACCACGAAACAAAACAGACGACA
Source organism: Scilla litardierei (assembly GCA_030789695.1). Taxonomy (NCBI): domain Eukaryota; kingdom Viridiplantae; phylum Streptophyta; class Magnoliopsida; order Asparagales; family Asparagaceae; genus Scilla; species Scilla litardierei. The sequence continues at coordinate 131,390,561 of CM061134.1, forward strand.
TATCAGAATTATAAATAATGCAATCATTTTGTTCAAAAACTATTTTTTAATTTTTATCGCATAATTGACTAATGGAAAGTAAATTATGTTTCAAACCGTCAACCAGGTGAACATTCTCAATGATAGGCTGATTTGTATTGCAAACTGTTCTAGTGCCTATGATTTTGCCTTTCTTGTTGTCTCCAAAGGTAACTGTGCCTCCATCTTTATATATAATGGTTGAAAGCAAGTTAATGTTTCATGTCATATGTTTTGAACATCCACTGTCCAAAATCCATTTTTCCTTTTTAGGTACCTGAAAGATAAACATTAAGCATTGGTACCCTTTATTTGAGGGTCCTTGGGATTAGATTTTAGGAAGCCAAACCCAAGTGGAATTTGGCTTTTTAATGTAATCATAAGAATGAACAATAGAATGTAAATAATGAGAAATATAATAATTTCTATCTTCTAAGCATGAATTCTTAGGAACCCATATACTAATTGTAGTAGGTTTCCTAAGAGATGACTTTGAAATGTTAATAACATTTCTTTGTAAAGAAGAAGCAGAAATGTTTACTTTCTTCATGTAAATAAATGCGTGATTCTTCTTTTGAGGTTTAACAAAAGTAGTTTTTCCACAAGAAGAAGAAGTGCTACAAGACTTGGGTGCATCCTTATGAGAATATCCCAGACCTAGTCTATGATTTGCTGGATATTGTATTTTTAGCAAATCATCAAGATTAGTCTTTCCTTTATTAAATTTATTAATATTGGAAGACATCTCGTCGTATTTCATCTTTAGTGATGAAATATTTTTATCCATTTCGGATATTTGTGTATGAAGTTCTAGATTCTTAGTTTTGAGAATATCATTCTCTTTACTAAGATCCAAATTTTGAGAAGATGTATTCTCAATATGTATGGAATTTGATGTAGTGTTCTTAGAAGAAGATAATTCTTGATATTTAATAAGAAGATCGTTATTATTCTGTTTCAAAGATTTTTGTTGACTATTTAGATTTTTGAAACGAGAATAGAGATCTTTCAATGCATCTAATAATTCTTCATTACTAAAAGTACTTACCTCATCTTCATTATCTTGTGCCATAAAGCACATATTAGCACTTTCATCATGGTCATCTTCATCATCTGAAGATTCATCCCAAGTTGCTGCAAATGCTTTCTTCATCTTGTCAAACTTCCTTTCTCTTCTCGATTGATCGTTGTTGTTGGAAGTTTTGAATTTGGCCTTGAGAAGTGGACAATCTTTCTTCATATGTCCTGTCCTATTACAATTGAAGCAAAGAGAAGAATCAGTATTTTTAGATTTAATATTATTATACTTACCTTTTTGGAAGAATTTTCTGAAGTTCTTGGCAAAGAATGCCATATCATCATCTGAATCTTCATTATCTGATGTTGCGTTGAAGGCGAGTACTTTCTTCTTTTGATCCGATTCCTCTTTTGCATCTTGTAATGTGACTTCATGTGCCATTAAGTTACCAATTAGATTTTCCACGGATAATGTGGAAAGATCATTGGCTTCCTCAATAGCAGTGATCTTCGGACGCCATTCTGGGGAGAGTACCTTAAGAATCTTGCGTACCTGATCAAGAGAAGAGTAAACTTTTCCAAGAGCATTAGGAGAATTAATAATGTTAGTGAACCTGGTGTTCATTTTTCCAATCGTCTCTTTGTCTTGCATCTTGAACAACTCATACTTATGAACCAAAGAGGCAATCTTGGTTTCCTTCACTTTATTGGTTCCTTCATGAGTTACCTCGAGTATGTGCCAAATCTCCTTTGCACTTTTGGCCTGGGATACTCGATTAAACCCATGTTTATCCATGGCACAGAATAAAGCATTCATGGCCTTTGAGTTATTTGTCTTTGCAGCTTTGTCGTTGGCGGTCCAATCAGCAATAGGTGTTTCTGGCTTAGTGTATCCTGTCTCTACGATGTCCCAAATCTCATAATGCATACTTTGGAGATGAATCTCCATTCGTATTTTCCAATATGAGTAATTTGAACCATCAAATAGAGGAGGACGAACTTGAGAGTGCCCTTCAGGATGCTAATTGTAGTTGTGTGGAACTGCGTTCATGTTTGAGGAACTTACTGTCATCTTAACCTAGCTCTGATACCAAATGTAATTTTAGCCTGTATGGATCAATACACTAGAGGGGGGTGAATAGTGTATATAATAAAAATGTTGCAAATAAATTGTTAGTAATATTTGCAAAGATGGCACAGAAATAAAATGACAAGTACTGAAATTAAATCAATCGTAAACACAGAGATTTATCCTGGTTCGGATCCTTGTGATCCTACTCCAGTCCTCTACCAGTAGAGATTTTCAATCCACTATAATCACTTTCCCCGCTAGCATAAACTTACAAAAATGGCGACACTCCCCGTGTCCCAAACTTTGTACAACAGAGATTCAAACCTGTTAAATAATGAAATAGAAAAACACATATAGCCTTGTTATAAATTTCAGAGAATGAATTCAAGGATGGTGTTTAGAAGATGAACTTCAAGATGTATAAGATATGTAATGAAGAACAATACTTGAAGTTCTCTGGTTCATAAAAGAAGAGAGAGATCAATCGATTTCTTCTTGCAATTATGAACACAAACAACATTCCAAAATGATGTTGAAAATCCAAGTTCTTCCGTTCTTAAACGAAGAAATAAATCTAATGATTTCTTCTTACAAATAAGAAAAGAACAACTAATGGCCTAAAGCTTGAGAAAATGAAAGACTTGATTTCAACAATTAAGAGACTAAAGAAAAGGAAAGTGAGTGAAGAGAAAGAGAGGGTCTACCCCTATATTTATAGTGTTTAGGGACGGTTGGGGACTGTAGTTAACGTTGGAAAATGGGCAAGAACCGTCCCTGAAAATTTGGGATCAAAACGGCTAGTTTTGAAATTGGTCGACCAAAATGACCACATTGGTCGACCAAAATTTAGAGAGAGAATTTCGACCGTTGGAAGACAGTTCTAGAATCTACACGGTTAGGGGAGTTTTCTCATGCAATCCCATAACCAAATTCGAAGGTTTAAAATTGGTCGACCAAAATGGGGTTATTGGCAATTTTCAAAGTTGCGAATTTTCGAAATTGGGAAGTGTAGATCCCTAAGTAATGGAACCTAGATGACTAAGACATATTATCACAAGGCTTTGTGACTCTAATAAAGTAAATTTGACATTGATTACATAAAGCCGTAGATAGGACTGCATCTACAACTGAATCTGAGAAGCTTCTTTGCAGGAGATCCTTATCAAGTGATTATATATCCAAGTCGTGGATTAGGTGCCTTTGTCTTTCCAGCTTCATGAATGATATATCTGATTGAGTATGCATGAAGTTATCTCATTTGTGTGGAACTCAGCATTGATATGTATCTGCATACATAGAGTTAGTAGTACTGAATGTGTTTGTCATATCAAAACCATATGGGAATAGAAATATGGAATTATGAAATTCCAACATTCTCCCCCTTTTTGATGATGACAAACATGAAAAAAAAATATCGTTAAAATTTAACATATCAGATATACTCCCCCTGAATATGTGGAGTTAGTGAATACCCCCCCTGAGTAGATGAAATATATTCTCCCCCTTTGGAATCCTCAAAAAGAGGCAAATAAGAGTTAGTGAAAAAAATAGGCGAGAAAATATGAGGGAAATATAAATAGGGGTAAAAGAATGTAGTATAGTGTCTGTTTTAAAAAAATGAACAAAAAGTTGGTCAGGAGTGGAAATGGAGTAGTAGGCCAAATTATGGAGGGCAGTCCAGTAAAAAATTAAAAGGGCATGCCATTAAAATATGTAAGAGGACCTGTGATAAAAAAATAGATGATACTATCTGGTATATAAAAAATGAGTGAAAAGATAACTTGTAGAGAAAAAATGTTGAAGGATGAGAACCAAATGTGAAACACATGAAAAAAGGGTATATAAACCAAACATAGGATAAAGAAAGAAGTAATAAGAATGAACAGAGAACAGAACAGCATATAAGAAGTATCCAAGTAACTAGGGGATATAACCAAATGAACTTGACATAACCACTAGAATAGCATAAGAGAATGTAGCCAGGGACAACCAAATGACATAGCAAAATAACTAAGTGATAACAATTACAGAACTGCCAAGACAATAGCGAAGTACAAACAGAACAGGATGTATACAGTAGCAATATGAAACATAAAGCAAAGGGAATGGGTGCAGGGAAAAAAATGCAAACATCAACATAAAAAAACAGAAGTGTGTAACCAAATAGAACCCAAAGGTTGGCACAACTGAGTTGGACATTACACAACAACAGAGAAATAACGTGTATCCCATAGTCTGAACTTAGGGACAACAAAACAACATAACCAACATATCCAACATATCCAACATATCCAACATAACCAACATAACACCCAAAATGCCGACAGAACAATATCAACAAACCAAGAGTATCCAAAGTACCAGACACCTAGGAAACCAGTATCCAAAGTGCCCAAACCTACTATGTGATTATCACCATGCAACCTAAGAAAAACAGCGACAAAACAGCAGAAAATAGGGCCCTAGGAAGACTACGGCCGAGAGAATGGCCCAGGCTGTGAAGGAGACGCATCGGTGGAACGACGAGTGGCTCGAAAGTGAAGAGACTCAAAGTGATTCGCCATCGCGGCCACGGCAACCGTAAGATCATCCATCAGTTTGTTATGACCCTGCATTGTAGCATCGCTAGAACTCAAATGAGTCTAAAGCCCACGAAAACAATCGTGCATTTCATTCTGAATATCCTGGAAACCACGAGTCACGGAATGGCAGAGAGCACGAATCTCACCAAGTAAAGCATCAGGGCCAGTCGGTGGGGTAATGGGAGTACTAGGGGAAGCCACAGAATGGGAATACCGCTTGCAAACTAGAACACGACCACGGGTGCGAGAAGAGGAGCCAGGGGTATGGGTGGCGGGAGTGGAAGTGGGAGTGGGACGGGGTCGGGGAGAGCGAGTACGGGTGCGAGGAGAGCGAGACATGGATCTAGTAGTAGGACGGGAGGGAAGGGGAGATGTATCAGGGATAGGGGCATCGGGATAAGCATCGGCATCGGGATCGGTATCAGGCTCGGAAGTGTCAGATATGACCAACTGCATGTGGGTTAATGTCTCAGAATTGAAATCAATGGGGTTGAAGATCAGGGCAGAGTTGGCAAATGGAACCTGAAAGGCCTCTAAGATGCGAGTGATCAGGGAAGGCAAGAAAATGTGAGTCTTAACGGGTTTGGCCAATGTCTCGAGCAAAACAGAAACCCAACAAATGGGAAGTTCTCCCATCAAAGCATAGAGGCAGCGGGCGGTCTTGTTGCTAACATAATTAAGAGAACCGATTTTCAGGGCTAGATTGGTCAGGATAATCTTGACCATCATGCGAGAAGGCGGATGAAGAGTCGTAGCGGATCTCTTGGGACGAAAATCAGGGGACAGAAGCTGCTTAATTGATGGGCTGTTGAGAGTATCAGGGAGAGGCTGAACATTGTACGAGGGTAAATGCAGAAGTGAAGATAGCATAGGACCAGTCAGCTGAAAAAAGAAACCATTAACGATAGTGGAGATTGAGAGCATACCGGCTTGCTTGGAGGAATCCAGGTTTGCGTAAAACTCACGAACTAGGGTAGGGAAGTATGGCGTGCGGTTCGTAGTGGACCAGAGACCAACCAAGCCGACGGAATGGTGGGGGGCCAAAATCCGAGAGAATCCATGGTCACTGAAGTCAACATGACGTTCGGGATGGAACGGGAGGTTCTCCAAGAGGCGGAAGTGATGCGTAGCCGCCGGAGAACAGAAGTAGGCCGGGGAAGCCATTGCAATGAATTCCTGGGAGTGGGGATACATCTGTGGTGACGGCGGAAGACGGCTGAACGAGGGAAATCGGAGCCGTGCGAGGGACAATCGGCGACGGGGGGTCGATTTAGGGGTGGTCGCCGGCGAAACTGGGGTGGATCCGGCGAAATCGACGGTCGGGTCTCGTAAAATCGGGGGAGGAAGACGGCGGATGGTCGAGCAAGGAGAGGAGAAGGAAGATCGGTCGACGGGGTGGACTTTTTGAGGGAGGCGCCAACGAGAAAGAGGGAGATCGCCGGCGATTTAGGGTAGGGCGGTGGAGATTTGGGAAGATGAGAGGCCGGCGGGATTTTTGGGGGGAATGGGTGCGTTGGGAAAGAGAAATAATTTGGCAGAAGATATTTGTTGAGACTTAGCATCCCTAGGCAAGAATTAAATAGGAAAGAGAATCAATTAAGAGAAGTTGTGGGAACGGGCAGAATTCCAATCGGTAGAGTAGTTGAAGAAACGAATCCCACCAAAATTTGAAAACGAAAGGATGGGTTTAGTTTCTGAAACAAAAATGGAGGGAACGGATAACGAGAATAAGCGGGAAGACGAAGTAGTTACCTAAAAATGAAAAAAAATCGACAATTGGCGACCAATATTGGTGAATTGGTCGACCAATTTTAAAAATAGCCAGAAAAATTTGAAATAATTTGAGAAAAATTGTAAAAATAAAAATAAGAATGTGTCATAAGTCCGATTCACTAATAATTCCTAAATTCCTACGAAGTTTAATAAAAGTATCTTCTTTCAATGGTTTAGTCAAAATATCAGCAGTCTGATGTTCAGTAGCTATAAATTTAAGAACTATATCTCCTTTCTGAATATGATCATCTAGAAAATGATGACGTACATCAATATGTTTTGTACGAGAATGATGCACAGGATTTTTAGAAAGATTAATAGCACTAGTATTATCACACATAATAGGACAAGTAGAGAAATCAATACCATAGTCTAAAATAGTTTGTTTCATCCATAAGATTTGAGCACATGCTAAACCGGCGGCAATATATTCTGCCTCACTTGTAGATAATGAAACAAAATTTTGCTTTTTGCTAAACCAAGATACTAAAGCATGACCTAAAAAGTGGCAAGTACCACTGGTACTTTTACGATCTGATTTACAACCAGCAAAGTCTGCATCACTATACGATAATAAATCAAATGTGCTTGACTTGGGATAAAATAAACCAAAATTAGAAGTGTGCTTAACATATCTAATAATCCTTTTTACGGCAGTTAAGTGTGAAACTTTAGTATCTGCCTGAAAACGTGCACATAAACATACTGAAAACATAATGTCTGGTCTACTAGCAGTTAAATAAAGTAGAGAGCCAATCATACCTCTGTAAAGACGTTGATCAACACTCTTACCATTTAAATCTTTGTCGAGAGAAGTAATTGTACTCATTGGAGTACGTTTTTCTGCAGAATTTTCTAAACCAAAATGCTTGATGAGTTCCTTAGAGTACTTGCTTTGGTGAATGAAGATTCCTTCCTTCAATTGTTTGATTTGAAAACCGAGAAAGTAATTGAGTTCACCCATGTGACTCATCTCAAATTATTTCTGCATAATCTTAGAAAAGGCTTGACAAAGAGATTCATTAGTAGAACCAAAAATAATATCAGCAACGTATATTTGAATAATGATTATGTCAGATTTAATGTTTTTAATAAAAAGAGTGGAATCTATTTTACCAATATTATAACCAGAATTTAAGAGATGGCTTTTAAGTCTTTCATACCAAGCACGAGGTGCTTGTTTGAGACCATATAAAGCTTTCTTTAATTTGAAAACATGATTTTCAAAATTTTCATGAAGAAAACCAGGAGGCTGTTCAACATAAACTTCTTCCTTAAGAAATCCATTTAAAAAGCACTTTTGACATCCATTTGAAATAATTTAAAATCTTTAAAACATGCAAATGATAACAACGTGTGAATAGACTCAAGATGTGCAACTAGTGCATAGGTTTCATCATAATCAATACCTTCTTCTTGATTATAACCTTGTGCAACCAATCGTGCCCTGTTTCTAATTACCTGACCAGATTCATCCAATTTATTTTTGAATACCCACTTGGTACCAATAATTGAATGATATGTTGGTCTGGGAACTAATTCCCAAACATCATTTCGTTGAAATTGATTGAGTTCTTCCTGCACAGTAATAATCCATGAACTGTCTTCACATGCATCTTTGATGTTCTTAGGTTCAATGGATGAAAGGAAAGCACAATGCGCCATTTGTTCAATTTGACGACGAGTTCTAACTCCATCTGTAATATCTCTAATGATTAACTCTGATGGATGATTTGGAACTTGTGCAAATGCCTTGGGAAGATCTGTATTACCTGAAATAGACTCAACAGAATGTTTAGTAGCATCAATTTCATCAAGTTTAATATTATCTAAAGAATTAGATAAAGGTAATATATTCTCTTCATCATCAATGATGGGAGAATTAGATGAGGGGTTCTCATCAAATGTGACATGTAGTGATTCTTCAACTGTTGAAGTTCTTTTGTTATATACTATGTAGGCTTTGCTACGTGTTGAGTATCCAACAAAAATACCTTCATCAGATTTCGAATCAAATTTATCAAGTGCATCTTTAGTATTAAGAATAAAACATTTACATCCAAACACTTTAAAATATGATACACGTGGAATGCGATTAAAGAATAATTCAAAACATGTTTTATTAAGCAATGGCCTTATAAGAACTTTATTCATAATGTAACAAGCCGTTGCAACAGCTTCAGCCCAAAAATATTTCGGTAATTTACTATCACAAAGCATTGTTCTTGCACATTCTTGTAGAGTTCTATTTTTCCTTTCTACTACTCCATTCTGAGGAAGAGCACGAGGAAAAGAAAAATTGTGAGTAATGCCATTTTCATTACAAAAATTGGTAAAAGATTCATTTTCAAATTCTCCTCCATGATCACTACGAAAAGTGACAATGTTATAGGATTTGATCTTTTGTATCTTTTTACAAAATATTGAAAATTCTTCAAATGCATCATTCTTGTTTTGTAAGAATATAACCCAACTATATCTTGAATAATCATCAACAATGACAAATGCATATCTACTTCTATTCAAAGAAGCTACTCTTGAAGGACCAAACAAATCTAAATGTAAGAGTTCTAATGGTCTCTTTGTTGAGATAACATCCTTTGATTTAAAAGAAGATTTGTGCATTTTTCCTTGTTGACAAGCATCACAAAAATGTTTGTGTTTGAAAGAAATATTTGGTATTCCATTTACTAATTTGTGTTTAGAAATGTGTGCTAGATTTTTGAAATTAGTGTGTCCAAAACGTTTATGCCATAAAAGTGTATCATCAGATGTAATCGTTAAACAATGATTATTTGTGGTAACAGACATGCATAAAATATAAATGTTATTCTTACACTTACCACGAAACAAAACAGATGACATATCAGAATTATAAATAATGCAATCATTTTGTTCAAAAACTATTTTTTAATTTTTATCGCATAATTGACTAATGGAAAGTAAATTATGTTTCAAACCGTCAACCAGGTGAACATTCTCAATGATAGGCTGATTTGTATTGCAAACTGTTCTAGTGCCTATGATTTTGCCTTTCTTGTTGTCTCCAAAGGTAACTGTGCCTCCATCTTTATATATAATGGTTGAAAGCAAGTTAATGTTTCATGTCATATGTTTTGAACATCCACTGTCCAAAATCCATTTTTCCTTTTTAGGTACCTGAAAGATAAACATTAAGCATTGGTACCCTTTATTTGAGGGTCCTTGGGATTAGATTTTAGGAAGCCAAACCCAAGTGGAATTTGGCTTTTTAATGTAATCATAAGAATGAACAATAGAATGTAAATAATGAGAAATATAATAATTTCTATCTTCTAAGCATGAATTCTTAGGAACCCATATACTAATTGTAGTAGGTTTCCTAAGAGATGACTTTGAAATGTTAATAACATTTCTTTGTAAAGAAGAAGCAGAAATGTTTACTTTCTTCATGTAAATAAATGCGTGATTCTTCTTTTGAGGTTTAACAAAAGTAGTTTTTCCACAAGAAGAAGAAGTGCTACAAGACTTGGGTGCATCCTTATGAGAATATCCCAGACCTAGTCTATGATTTGCTGGATATTGTATTTTTAGCAAATCATCAAGATTAGTCTTTCCTTTATTAAATTTATTAATATTGGAAGACATCTCGTCGTATTTCATCTTTAGTGATGAAATATTTTTATCCATTTCGGATATTTGTGTATGAAGTTCTAGATTCTTAGTTTTGAGAATATCATTCTCTTTACTAAGATCCAAATTTTGAGAAGATGTATTCTCAATATGTATGGAATTTGATGTAGTGTTCTTAGAAGAAGATAATTCTTGATATTTAATAAGAAGATCGTTATTATTCTGTTTCAAAGATTTTTGTTGACTATTTAGATTTTTGAAACGAGAATAGAGATCTTTCAATGCATCTAATAATTCTTCATTACTAAAAGTACTTACCTCATCTTCATTATCTTGTGCCATAAAGCACATATTAGCACTTTCATCATGGTCATCTTCATCATCTGAAGATTCATCCCAAGTTGCTGCAAATGCTTTCTTCATCTTGTCAAACTTCCTTTCTCTTCTTGATTGATCGTTGTTGTTGGAAGTTTTGAATTTGGCCTTGAGAAGTGGACAATCTTTCTTCATATGTCCTGTCCTATTACAATTGAAGCAAAGAGAAGAATCAGTATTTTTAGATTTAATATTATTATACTTACCTTTTTGGAAGAATTTTCTGAAGATCTTGGCAAAGAATGCCATATCATCATCTGAATCTTCATTATCTGATGTTGCGTTGAAGGCGAGTACTTTCTTCTTTTGATCCGATTCCTCTTTTGCATCTTGTAATGTGACTTCATGTGCCATTAAGTTACCAATTAGATTTTCCACGGATAATGTGGAAAGATCATTGGCTTCCTCAATAGCAGTGATCTTTGGACGCCATTCTGGGGAGAGTACCTTAAGAATCTTGCGTACCTGATCAAGAGAAGAGTAAACTTTTCCAAGAGCATTAGTAGAATTAATAATGTTAGTGAAACTGGTGTTCATTTTTCCAATCGTCTCTTTGTCTTGCATCTTGAACAACTCATACTTATGAACCAAAGAGGCAATCTTGGTTTCCTTCACTTTATTGGTTCCTTCATGAGTTACCTCGAGTATGTGCCAAATCTCCTTTGCACTTTTGGCCTGGGATACTCGATTAAACCCATGTTTATCCATGGCACAGAATAAAGCATTCATGGCCTTTGAGTTATTTGTCTTTGCAGCTTTGTCGTTGGCGGTCCAATCAGCAATAGGTGTTTCTGGCTTAGTGTATCATGTCTCTACGATGTCCCAAATCTCATAATGCATACTTTGGATATGAATCTCCATTCGTATTTTCCAATATGAGTAATTTGAACCATCAAATAGAGGAGGACGAACTTGAGAGTGCCCTTCAGGATGCTAATTGTAGTTGTGTGGAACTGCGTTCATGTTTGAGGAACTTACTGTCATCTTAACCTAGCTCTGATACCAAATGTAATTTTAGCCTGTATGGATCAATACACTAGAGGGGGGTGAATAGTGTATATAATAAAAATGTTGCAAATAAATTGTTAGTAATATTTGCAAAGATGGCACAGAAATAAAATGACAAGTACTGAAATTAAATCAATCGTAAACACAGAGATTTATCCTGGTTCGGATCCTTGTGATCCTACTCCAGTCCTCTACCCGTAGAGATTTTCAATCCACTATAATCACTTTCCCCGCTAGCACAAACTTACAAAAATGGCGACACTCCCCGTGTCCCAAACTTTGTACAATCTCTAAACAGAGATTCAAACCTGTTAAATAATGAAATAGAAAAACACATATAGCCTTGTTATAAATTTCAGAGAATGAATTCAAGGATGGTGTTTAGAAGATGAACTTCAAGATGTATAAGATATGTAATGAAGAACAATACTTGAAGTTCTCTGGTTCATAAAAGAAGAGAGAGATCAATCGATTTCTTCTTGCAATTATGAACACAAACAACATTCCAAAATGATGTTGAAAATCCAAGTTCTTCCGTTCTTAAACGAAGAAATAAATCTAATGATTTCTTCTTACAAATAAGAAAAGAACAACTAATGGCCTAAAGCTTGAGAAAATGAAAGACTTGATTTCAACAATTAAGAGACTAAAGAAAAGGAAAGTGAGTGAAGAGAAAGAGATGGTCTACCCCTCTATTTATAGTGTTTAGGGACGGTTGGGGAATATAGTTAACGTTGGAAAATGGGCAAGAACCGTCCCTGAAAATTTGGGATCAAAACGGCTAGTTTTGAAATTGGTCGACCAAAATGACCACATTGGTCGACCAAAATTTAGAGAGAGAATTTCGACCGGTGGAAGACAGTTCTAGAATCTACACGGTTAGGGGAGTTTGCTCATGCAATCCCATAACCAAATTCGAAGGTTTAAAATTGGTCGACCAAAATGGGGTTATTGGCTGACAATTTTCAAAGTTGCGAATTTTCGAAATTGGGAAGTGTAGATCCCTAAGTAATGGAACCTAGATGACTAAGACATATTATCACAAGGCTTTGTGACTCTAATAAAGTAAATTTGACATTGATTACATAAAGCCGTAGATAGGACTGCATCTACAACTGAATCTGAGAAGCTTCTTTGCAGGAGATCCTTATCAAGTGATTATATATCCAAGTCGTGGATTAGGTGCCTTTGTCTTTCCAGCTTCATGAATGATATATCTGATTGAGTATGCATGAAGATATCTCATTTGTGTGGAACGCAGCATTGATATGTATCTGCATACATAGAGTTAGTAGTACTGAATGTGTTTGTCATATCAAAACCATATGGGAATAGAAATATGGAATTATGAAATTCCAACATTCTCCCCCTTTTTGATGATGACAAACATAAAAAAAATATCGTTAAAATTTAACATATCAGATATACTCCCCCTGAATATGTGGAGTTAGTGAATACTCCCCCTAAGTAGATGAAATATATTCTCCCCCTTTGGAATCCTCAAAAAGAGGCAAATAAGAGTTAGTGAAAAAAATAGGCGAGAAAATATGAGGGAAATATAAATGGGGGTAAAAGAATGAAGTATAGTGCCTGTTTTAAAAAAATGAACAAAAAGTTGGTCAGGAGTGGAAATAGAGTAGTAGGCCAAATTATGGAGGGCAGTCCAGTAAAAAATTAAAAGGGCATGCCATTAAAATATGTAAGAGGACCTGTGATAAAAAAATAGATGATACTATCTGGTATATAAAAAATGAGTGAAAAGATAACTTGTAGAGAAAAAATGTTGAAGGATGAGAACCAAATGTGAAACACATGAAAAAAGGGTATATAAACCAAACATATGATAAAGAAAGAAGTAATAAGAATGAACAGAGAACAGAACAGCATATAAGAAGTATCCAAGTAACTAGGGGATATAACCAAATGAACTTGACATAACCACTAGAATAGCATAAGAGAATGTAGCCAGGGACAACCAAATGACATAGCAAAATAACTAGGTGATAACAATTACAGAACTGCCAAGACAATAGCGAAGTACAAACAGAACAGGATGTATACAGTAGCAATATGAAACATAAAGCAAAGGGAATGGGTGCAGGGAAAAAAATGCAAACATCAACATAAAAAAACAGAAGTGTGTAACCAAATAGAACCCAAAGGTTGGCACAACTGAGTTGGACATTACACAACAACAGAGAAATAACGTGTATCCCATAGTCTGAACTTAGGGACAACAAAACAACAAAACAACATAACCAACATATCCAACATATCCAACATATCCAACATAACACCCAAAATGCCGACAGAACAATATCAACAAACCAAGAGTATCCAAAGTACCAAACACCTAGGAAACCAGTATCCAAAGTGCCCAAACCTACTATGTGAGTATCACCATGCAACCTAAGAAAAACATCGGCAAAACAGCAGAAAACAGGGCCCTAGGAAGACTACGGCCGAGAGAATGGCCCAGGCAGTGAAGGAGACGCATCGGTGGAACGACGAGTGGCTCAAAAGTGAAGAGACTCAAATTGATTCGCCATCGTGGCCATGGCAACCGTAAGATCATCCATCAGTTTGTTATGACCCTGCATTGTAGCATCGCTAGAACTCAAATGAGTCTGAAGCCGACGAAAACAATCGTGCATTTCATTCTGAATATCCTGGAAACCACGAGTCACGGAATGGCGGAGAGCACAAAGCTCGCCAAGTAAAGCATTAGGGCCAGTCGGTGGGGTAATGGGAGTACTAGGGGAAGCCACAGAATGGGAATACCGCTTGCGAACTAGAACACGACCACGGGTGCGAGAAGAGGAGCCTGGGGTATGGGTGGCGGGAGTGGAAGTGGGAGTGGGACGGGGTCGGGGAGAGCGAGTACGGGTGCGAGGAGAGCGAGACATGGATCTAGTAGTAGGACGGGAGGGAAGGGGAGATGTATCAAGGATAGGGGCATCGTGATCAGCATCGGCATCGGGATCGGTATCAGGCTCGGAAGTGTCAGATATGACCAACTGCATGTGGGTTAATGTCTCAGAATTGAAATCAACGGGGTTGAAGATCGGGGCAGAGTTGGCAAATGGAACCTGAAAGGCCTCTAAGATGCGAGTGATCAGGGAAGGCAAGAAAATGTGAGTCTTAACGGGTTTGGCCAATGTCTCGAGCAAAACAGAACCCCAACAAATGGGAAGTTCTCCCATCAAATCATAGAGGCAGCGGGCAGTCTTGTTGCTAACATAATTAAGAGAACCGATTTTCAGGGCTAGATTGGTCAGGATAATCTTGACCATCATGCGAGAAGGCGGATGAAGAGTCGTAGCGGATCTCTTGGGACGAAAATCAGGGGACAGAAGCTGCTTAATTGATGGGCTGTTGAGAGTATCAGGGAGAGGCTGAACATTGTGCGAGGGTAAATGCAGAAGTGAAGATAGCATAGGACCAGTCAGCCGAAAAAAGAAACCATTAACGATAGTGGAGATTGAGAGCATACCGGCTTGCTTGGAGGAATCCAGGTTTGCGTAAAACTCACGAACTAGGGTAGGGAAGTATGGCGTGAGGTTCGTAGTGGACCAGAGACCAAGCAAGCCGACGGAATGGAGGGGGGACAAAATCCGAGAGAATCAGAGGTCACTGAAGTCAACATGACGTTCGGGATGGAACGGGAGGTTCTCCAGGAGGCGGAAGTGATGCGTAGCCGCCGGAGAACAGAAGTAGGCCGGGGAAGCCATTGCAATGAATTCCTGGGAGTGGGGATCCATCTGTGGTGACGGCGGAAGACGGCTGAACGAGGGAAATCGGAGCCGTGCGAGGGACAATCGGCGATGGGGGGTCGATTTAGGGGTGGTCGCCGGCGAAACTGGGGTGGATCCGGCGAAATCGACGGTCGGGTCTCATAAAATCGGTGGAGGAAGACGGCGGATGGTCGAGCAAGGAGAGGAGAAGGAAGATCGGTCGACGGGGTGGACTTTTTGAGGGAGGCGCCGACGAGAAAGAGGGAGATCGCCGGTGATTTAGGGTAGGGCGGTGGAGATTTGGGAAGATGAGAGGCCGGCGGGATTTTTGGGGGGAATGGGTGCGTTGGGAAAGAGAAATAATTTGGCAGAAGATATTTGTTGAGACTTAGCATCCCTAGGCAAGAATTAAATAGGAAAGAGAATCAGTTAAGAGAAGTTGTGGGAACGGGCAGAATTCCAATCGGTAGAGTAGTTGAAGAAACGAATCCCACCAAAATTTGAAAACGAAAGGATGGGTTCAGTTTCTGAAACAAAAATGGAGGGAACAGATAACGAGAATAAGCGAGAAGACGAAGTAGTTACCTAAAAATGAAAAAATAATCGACAATTGGCGACCAATATTGGTGAATTGGTCGACCAATTTTAAAAATAGCCAGAAAAATTTGAAATAATTTGAGAAAAATTGTAAAAATAAAAATAAGAATGTGTCATAAGTCCGATTCACTAATAATTCCTAAATTCCTAAGAAGTTTAATAAAAGTATCTTCTTTCAATGGTTTAGTCAAAATATCAGTAGTCTGATGTTCAGTAGCTATAAATTTAAGAACTATATCTCCTTTCTGAATATGATCATCTAGAAAATGATGACGTACATCAATATGTTTTGTACGAGAATGATGCACAGGATTTTTAGAAAGATTAATAGCACTAGTATTATCACACATAATAGGACAAGTAGAGAAATCAATACCATAGTCTAAAATAGTTTGTTTCATCCATAAGATTTGAGCACATGCTAAACCGGCGGCAATATATTCTGCCTCACTTGTAGATAATGAAACAGAATTTTGCTTTTTGCTAAACCAAGATACTAAAGCATGACCTAAAAAGTGGCAAGTACCACTGGTACTTTTACGATCTGATTTGCAACCAGCAAAGTCTGCATCACTATACGATAATAAATCAAATGTGCTTGACTTGGGATAAAATAAACCAAAATCAGAAGTGTGCTTAACATATCTAATAATCCTTTTTACGGCAGTTAAGTGTGAAACTTTAGGATCTGCCTGAAAACGTGCACATAAACATACTGAAAACATAATGTCTGGTCTACTAGCAGTTAAATAAAGTAGAGAACCAATCATACCTCTGTAAAGACGTTGATCAACACTCTTACCATTTAAATCTTTGTCGAGAGAAGTAATTGTACTCATTGGAGTACGTTTTTCTACAGAATTTTCTAAACCAAACTGCTTGATGAGTTCCTTAGAGTACTTGCTTTGGTGAATGAAGATTCCTTCCTTCAATTGTTTGATTTGAAAACCGAGAAAGTAATTGAGTTCACCCATGTGACTCATCTCAAATTATTTCTGCATAATCTTAGAAAAGGCTTGACAAAGAGATTCATTAGTAGAACCAAAAATAATATCAGCAACGTATATTTGAATAATGATTATGTCAGATTTAATGTTTTTAATAAAAAGAGTGGAATCTATTTTACCAATATTATAACCAGAATTTAAGAGATAGCTTTTAAGTCTTTCATACCAAGCACGAGGTGCTTGTTTGAGACCATATAAAGCTTTCTTTAATTTGAAAACATGATTTTCAAAATTTTCATGAAGAAAACCAGGAGGCTGTTCAACATAAACTTCTTCCTTAAGAAATCCATTTAAAAAGCACTTTTGACATCCATTTGAAATAATTTAAAATCTTTAAAACATGCAAATGATAACAACGTGTGAATAGACTCAAGATGTGCAACTGGTGCATAGGTTTCATCATAATCAATACCTTCTTCTTGATTATAACCTTGTGCAACCAATCGTGCCCTGTTTCTAATTACCTGACCAGATTCATCCAATTTATTTTTGAATACCCACTTGGTACCAATAATTGAATGATCTGTTGGTCTAGGAACTAATTCCCAAACATCATTTCGTTGAAATTGATTGAGTTCTTCCTGCACAGTAATAATCCATGAACTGTCTTCACATGCATCTTTGATGTTCTTAGGTTCAATGGATGAAAGGAAAGCACAATGCGCCATTTGTTCAATTTGACGACGAGTTCTAACTCCATCTGTAATATCTCTAATGATTAACTCTGATGGATGATTTGGAACTTGTGCAAATGCCTTGGGGAGATCTGTATTATCTGAAATAGACTCAACAGAATGTTTAGTAGCATCAATTTCATCAAGTTTAATATTATCTAAAGAATTAGATAAAGGTAATATATTCTCTTCATCATCAATGATGGGAGAATTAGATGAGGGGTTCTCATCAAATGTGACATGTAGTGATTCTTCAACTGTTGAAGTTCTTTTGTTATATACTATGTAGGCTTTGCTACGTGTTGAGTATCCAACAAAAATACCTTCATCAGATTTCGAATCAAATTTATCAAGTGCATCTTTAGTATTAAGAATAAAACATTTACATCCAAACACTTTAAAATATGATACACGTGGAATGCGATTAAAGAATAATTCAAAACAGGTTTTATTAAGCAATGGCCTTATAAGAACTTTATTCATAATGTAACAAGCAGTTGCGACAGCTTCAGCCCAAAAATATTTCGGTAATTTACTATCACAAAGCATTGTTCTTGCACATTCTTGTAGAGTTCTATTTTTCCTTTCTACTACTCCATTCTAAGGAAGAGCACGAGGAAAAGAAAAATTGTGAGTAATGCCATTTTCATTACAAAAATTGGTAAAAGATTCATTTTCAAATTCTCCTCCATGATCACTACGAAAAGTGACAATGTTAGAGGATTTGATCTTTTGTATCTTTTTACAAAATATTGAAAATTCTTCAAATGCATCATTCTTGTTTTGTAAGAATATAACCCAACTATATCTTGAATAATCATCAACAATGACAAATGCATATCTACTTCTATTCAAAGAAGCTACTCTTGAAGGACCAAACAAATCTAAATGTAAGAGTTCTAATGGTCTCTTTGTTGAGATAACATCCTTTGATTTAAAAGAAGATTTGTGCATTTTTCCTTGTTGACAAGCATCACAAAAATGTTTGTGTTTGAAAGAAATATTTGGTATTCCATTTACTAATTTGTGTTTAGAAATGTGTGCTAGATTTTTGAAATTAGTGTGTCCAAAACGTTTATGCCATAAAAGTGTATCATCAGATGTAATCGTTAAACAATGATTATTTGTGGTAACAGACATGCATAAAATATAAATGTTATTCTTACACTTACCACGAAACAAAACAGATGACATATCAGAATTATAAATAATGCAATCATTTTGTTCAAAAACTATTTTTTAATTTTTATCGCATAATTGACTAATGGAAAGTAAATTATGTTTCAAACCGTCAACCAGGTGAACATTCTCAATGATAGGCTGATTTGTATTGCAAACTGTTCTAGTGCCTATGATTTTACCTTTCTTGTTGTCTCCAAAGGTAACTGTGCCTCCATCTTTATATATAATGGTTGAAAGCAAGTTAATGTTTCATGTCATATGTTTTTTGAACATCCACTGTCCAAAATCCATTTTTCCTTTTTAGGTACCTGAAAGATAAACATTAAGCATTGGTACCCTTTATTTGAGGGTCCTTGGGATTAGATTTTAGGAAGCCAAACCCAAGTGGAATTTGGCTTTTTAATGTAATCATAAGAATGAACAATAGAATGTAAATAATGAGAAATATAATAATTTCTATCTTCTAAGCATGAATTCGTAGGAACCCATATACTAATTGTAGTAGGTTTCCTAAGAGATGATTTTGAAATGTTAATAACATTTCTTTGTAAAGAAGAAGCAGAAATGTTTAATTTCTTCGTGTAAATAAATGCGTGATTCTTCTTTTGAGGTTTAACAAAAGTAGTTTTTCCACAAGAAGAAGAAGTGCTACAAGACTTGGGTGCATCCTTATGAGAATATCCCAGACCTAGTCTATGATTTGCTAGATATTGTATTTTTAGCAAATCATCGAGATTAGTCTTTCCTTTATTAAATTTATTAATATTGGAAGACATCTCGTCGTATTTCATCTTTAGTGATGAAATATTTTTATCCATTTCGGATATTTGTGTATGAAGTTCTAGATTCTTAGTTTTGAGAATATCATTCTCTTTACTAAGATCCAAATTTTGAGAAGATGTATTCTCAATATGTATGGAATTTGATGTAGTGTTCTTAGAAGAAGATAATTCTTGATATTTAATAAGAAGATCGCTATTATTCTGTTTCAAAGATTTATGTTGACTATTTAGATTTTTGAAACGAGAATAGAGATCTTTCAATGCATCTAATAATTCTTCATTACTAAAAGTACTTACCTCATCTTCATTATCTTGTGTCATAAAGCACATATTAGCACTTTCATTATGGTCATCTTCATCATCTGAAGATTCATCCCAAGTTGCCGCAAATGCTTTCTTCATCTTGTCAAACTTTCTTTCTCTTCTGGATTGATCGTTGTTGTTGGAAGTTTTGAATTTGGCCTTAAGAAGTGGACAATCTTTCTTCATATGTCCTGGCCTATTACAATTGAAGCAAAGAGAAGAATCAGTATTTTTAGATTTAATATTATTATACTTACCTTTTTGGAAGAATTTTCTGAAGTTCTTGGCAAAGAATGCCATATCATCATTTGAATCTTCATTATCTGATGTTGCGTTGAAGGCGAGTACTTTCTTCTTTTGATCTGATTCCTCTTTTGCATCTTGAAATGTGACTTCATGTGTCATTAAGTTACCAATTAGATTTTCCACGGATAATGTGGAAAGATCATTGGCTTCCTCAATAGCAGTGATCTTTGGACGCCATTCTGGGGAGAGTACCTTAAGAATCTTGCGTACCTGATCAAGGGAAGAGTAAAATTTACCAAGAGCATTAAGAGAATTAATAATGTTAGTGAACCTGGTGTTCATTTCTCCAATCGTCTCTTTGTCTTGCATCTTGAACAACTCATACTTATGAACCAAAGAGGCAATCTTGGTTTCCTTCACTTTATTGGTTCCTTCATGAGTTACCTCGAGTATGTGCCAAATCTCCTTTGCACTTTTTGCCTGGGATACTCGATTAAACTCATGTTTATCCATGGCACAAAATAAAGCATTCATGGCCTTTGAGTTATTTGTCTTTGCAGCTTTGTCGTTGGCGGTCCAATCAGCAACAGGTGTTTCTGGCTTACTGTATCCTGTCTCTACGATGTCCCAAATCTCATAATGCATACTTTGGAGATGAATCTCCATTCGTATTTTCCATTATGAGTGATTTGAACCATCAAATAGAGGAGGACAAACTTTAGAGTGCCCTTCAGGATGCTGATTGTAGTTGTGTGGAACTGCGTTCATGTTTGAGGAACTTACTGCCATCTTAACCTAGCTCTGATACCAAATGTAATTTTAGCCTGTATGGATAAAATACACTAGAGGGGGGGTGAATAGTGTATATAATAAAAATGTTGCAAATAAAATGTTCGTAATATTTGCAAAGATGGCACAGAAATAAAATGACAAGTACTGAAATTAAATCAATCGCAAACACAGAGATTTATCCTGGTTCGGATCCTTGTGATCCTACTCCAGTCCTCTACCCCGTAGAGATTTTCAATCCACTATAATCACTTGCCCCGCAAGCACAAACTTACAAAAATGGCGACACTCCCCGTGTCGCAAACTTTGTACAATCTCTAAACAGAGATTCAAACCTGTTAAATAATGAAATAGAAAAACACATATAGCCTTGTTATAAATTTCAGAGAATGAATTCAAGGATGGTGTTTAGAAGATGAACTTCAAGATGTATAAGATATGTAATGAAGAACAATACTTGAAGTTCTCTTGTTCATAAAAGAAGAGAGAGATCAATCGATTTCTTCTTGCAATTATGAACACAAACAACTTTTCAAAATGATGTTGAAAATCCAAGTTCCTCCGTTCTTAAACGAAGAAAGAAATCTAATGATTTCTTCTTACAAATAAGAAAAGAACAACTAATGGCCTAAAGCTTGAGAAAATGAAAGACTTGATTTCAATAATTAAGAGAGTAAAGAAGAGGAAAGTGAGTGAAGAGAAAGAGAGGGTCTACCCCTCTATTTATAGTGTTTAGGGACGGTTGGGGACTGTAGTTAACGTTGGAAAACAGGCAAGAACCGTCCCTGAAAATTTGGGATCAAACGGCTAGTTTTGAAATTGGTCGACCAAAATGACCATATTGGTCGACCAAAATTTAGAGAGAGAATTTAGACAGTTGGAAGACAGTTCTAGAATTTACACGGTTAGGGGAGTTTGCTCATGCAATCCCATAACCTAATTCGAAGGTTTAAAATTGGTCAACCAAAATGGGGTTATTGGCTGCCAATTTTCAAAGTTGCGAATTTTCGAAATTGAGAAGTGTAGATCTCTGAGTAATGGAATCTAGATGACTAAGACATATTATCACAAGGCTTTCTGACTCTAATAAAGTAAATTTGACATTGATTACATAAAGCCGTAGATAGGACTGCATCTACAACTGAATCTGAGAAGCTTCTTTGCAGGAGATCCTTATCAAGTGATTATATATCCAAGTCGTGGATTAGGTGCCTTTGTATTTCCAGCTTCATGAATGATATATCTGATTGAGTATGCATGACGATATCTCATTTGTGTGGAACTCAGCATTGATATGTATCTGCATACATAGAGTTAGTAGTACTGAATGTGTTTGTCATATCAAAACCATATGGGAATAGAAATATGGAATTATGAAATTCCAACAGAAGCCATAGCCCCCCCCCCGACAAACGACGTGAGGATAGTGGCGATGTTTTTCAAGAACACCATCTTCCCCCGCTTCGGAGTCCCCCGTACGATTATAAGTGATGGAGGGCGTCATTTCATCAAAAGAAAATTCGAGGCGATGTTGAAAAAGTATGGGGTTCATCACAAGGTCGCCCTCGCTTACCACCCTCAAACCAGCGGCTAAGTGGAAGTATCTAATAGAGAAATAAAAAGCATTCTGGAAAAAACGGTCAGCGCCTCAAGGAAGGATTGGTTGCACAAGCTGGGCGACGCACTTTGGGCTTACCGCACTGCGTTTAAAACCCCCATCGGCATAACTCCGTACAGGCTGGTTTATGGAAAAGATTGCCATCTCCCGGTGGAATTGGAGCATAGAGCATACTAGGCGATAAAGAAAATGAATTTTGACTACCAAAGCGCCGCTACCCGACGGGCCCTTCATTGAAATGAGTTGGACGAAATTCGATGGCATGCCTACGAAAATGCGAAGATATACAAGGAAAGAACCAAGGCATACCACGATAGAAACATCACGGTTGTTCGACATGATGTCGATGACCAGGTACTTCTATACAACTCGAGGCTACACCTTTTCCCCGGGAAGATAAAATCGAGGTGGTCCAGTCCATACAAGATAGTGAGCTTATCTCCAGGAGGCACCGTCGAGCTCGAGGGAAAGAACGGAAATTTCAAGGTCAACGGTCAAAAATTAAACCCTACAGAGCCAGAGAACCTATGGTAACGGAGGAGACATACTTCCTCGAGGGATTCCCCAACGACAATTGATAAACTAAGGGGAGTCGAGCTCGCAACTAAAAATGAGCGCTTATTGGGTGGCAACCCAATTCCGTAGATTTTGAAATTTCTTTCCCATTTTCCTATTTTCCTGTTTTCCTATTTTTATTTCATGATTTTAGGAAAAATCGCAAAAATTATAAAAATTTTGACGCGTTTGTGTTTCGTGTAGGACGGAACATCGGGGGCATGCGCATGGACATTATAAATGGAAGAAAGCCGGAGGAAGATAATGAAGTTGAAGATTTGAGAAGGAAATGAGAGGAAAAGAAGGAAAAGGAGCTACAGGAAACTCGGCACGAGCAGATCAGCTGCTCAGTCGAGTCGAGCAGACACGGATACTTAAGCTCGGCCCGAGCAGCATCCTACTCGGTCGAGTTTTACAGGCTGAAGATTTTGGTGAAAAACATCACTCTGCCAACCCGGGCAGAGCACATTGACTCGGCCCGAGTAGGATATGACTCGCCCCTAGCACAGACCTGCTCGGTCGAGTACTACAGGGCGCCCAAGTTGCAGCAAGCATCAACGACTCGAAGGGAGTATTTCGTTTAAAACTTTTACGTCAACCCGAGCCAAGCAGTATATATACTCGGCCCGAGTCGATTCATTCTATTTAAAATTTTATTTCCCCCGATCCGGCCGAGCAGCTCTGCTGCTCGGGCCGAGTCGTTCTGGAATTTTAACCACCCCCGTTCCTTTTCTTTTAATCCTGCGGTTTAAAATTTTTAACCCAAAACGAAATTTTTTTTTCACCCCCCCCCCCCCTAATTCCCTCCCGATCTCCTCTCTCCTAACCTACTCATTCAACCCCCCCCCCCCCCCCCCCCCCCCCCCCCCCGCCGTCTCCGCCGCCGTCTCCACCATCTCCGCCACCTGTCATCGGTAAACCCCCCTCTCTCCCCTCTCCTTCCCCCCTTCTCTACATCCCCCCCCCCCCCCCCCCCCCCGCCTCCCCTTCTTTCCCCCCCCCCCCCCACGATGCCCTACGCTATGGCCGCTGCCGTCGACGGTGCCACCGCCGTCGCTGGCGCCGCCGTCTTCACCCCCCCCCCCATCAGAACCCCCCTCCCCCCCGCTCACTCTCATGTTATCACCCCCCCGGCGATCGGACCCCCCCTTCCCATCACAATTTCCGTGCCATCGACGGCGCCGCCGCCTGCACCCTCCCCCATCCCCGCCCCGAAACCCCCTCCTTCATCATGCCTCCGGCAATCAAAACCCGACCACCGAACCGAAACCCCCCCCAAAACCCCGACGTCGATCACCCTCCCCCCCCCCCCCCCCCCCCCCCCCGAGCCACACCTTAGGGCACGGCTCGTTCAACACCGCGCCCCGAGTCGATCGACTTGGTCAACAATCTGCCCCGAGTCGATCAACTCGGTCAGAAATCCACCCCGAGCCCCCCTTTCTCCTGAGTGCACAACTCGAGCCGAGCTGTACCCAGCTCGCCCCGAGTCACATTGAATTCTCAATTTCCCCGTTTCTATTCGATTTTCTGACATTTTGCTGGTTTCATTTAGCAGGTACTCTGTTCTTACGGCAGTAGCAGTTGCGTGGATCAGCTTGGGGGATCTTTCACGTGTCTGCACCACCCGCACACTCGGTACACTCTTTCCTTGCTCTATTTTGTGTACCGTATTATTATTCTGCTCACGTCACCATGGTCCGCACTCGCGGATCGACGACCCTTCCCATCCGTGGGAAGAGGCCTTCTTCTGGCCCATCCTCTTCACGTCCCCAGTGGCGTGCACGCACCACTTCCACTACCACATCCCCTGTCACATCCACCATCCCTGCCACTGTCACCACTACCGCCGCTACTATCTCCTCCACCACCACACCTATAGCATCAGCTTCTATCCCCTCCACCACCGTTGTCGCATCGCTATCACCCTCCTCACCCCCTAGTGATGACCCCACAGCGCAGATCCCCACCCACGGCATCACTTTCCGCGATAGAGCACACAGATCGCGTTATGCTAGGCTACACCAGCGACGTCTTATCCCCACAGTTTTCGTTCACGTGCCAGCCCTTACGTCCCTGGGCATTCTCCAGGGCGTCCACCACCTTTACCAGGCGATCGGTTTCGACCGATTCCTAGGAGTGCACGCCCCCCACATACACCCGCCTAGCCCTTGAGGGTCTTAGCTCCCTCACTTTCACCGACGCAGGTGACAGCATTACTTTTCGGCTCCTGGATCACGAGTACACTGTCACTTTCGCTATGATCCGGGACCACTTGCACTTCCCTACCGTCCCTGACCCTATGGAAGCCTTTTCCCCTACCTACGACCTAGACGACTTTCACGCTCGCACCTTTTGGCAGCGTATTTCTGGACTGCCCGAGTACCGCCCCTGCCGGGCGAAGGCATCGTGCATTGTGCACCCGTGCCTTCGCTGCGCTCAGAGGCACCTAGCGTGCACACTATTTTGCAGACCTGAGGTCGGGACTATGTCCCTCCCTGAGCTTACACATCTTTGGGGTTTGACCCGACCTCGTAGACTCCACCCGGATGGATTCGTGCGACCATTCATGCTTTCTGACGATGCTTCATGGCTGTGTCAGAGACTCTGCCAGACAGCCACCTCTTACCATGCCACGGATATTTGCTGCGGTGGTTTCTTTACCATTTTTGCTAGGATGCTTGGTATCCCCCTACCTGATGACTTGCACCGCCCTCCTGGCCCGACACGCCTCACCACTGGCATGCTCGAGCATATGCAGATTCTCCGTCCCTACGGTGCTCGTCACTGGCACTACCTTGTCGGCACGAGCCACGACACCCATATGATCCTTCCTGCTCCTCACCTGACGCATATTCCTGCTGTCCAGCTCGACTGGCTTATTCCTCAGGTTTTCCCACCTCTCCCCCCTTCATGACCTGGAGCCCCCAGGAGCACCGGTCGAGGCTGCCGCCGATGACCCCGGCCACCACTCCTCTGAGTTCGAGCTCCTCAATATATCCGCCCTGGTTGACGGTCTCCCTATTCCTCCCGCTCACACATCTTCAGGATCTACCACTTCCACCCTCGTATCTGCTGTTTCTACGGTCGTTGAGTCGTCGGGGACTGTCCTCACTTCCTGCCCCGACACTCATATCACTCCTGTCGATGTATCTGTGTCTGAGGGCACAAATCTACCTCTTTCTGACGACGTTGTAGATTTGGATGATCCCTCACTCGACCCTGTCCCCACCCTCCCCACTCTCTTGGAGCTTATGGCTTCTGCCCTACTGCTTGGCACCACCTCCTCCTCACCGTCGGTCGTTTTCACGGAGTCTGTCGTGACGACTGTCCACACTTCTGTGTCGACGACAGCTCCAGATTTTCTCACTAGCTCACCCTCGCCCACATTCCATGCTTGGCCTGGTGCCTCGGTTGCATCAGGCCGCTTATCACGAGTTGTGACCTACCGACATGCCACCCGTACCATCCCAGAGCATCGATCCTCAGACTCTCGCTTGATCGCCCTCGAGGAGTTGACCTCCCGCCTACAGCGGGATTTCGACGACTTTCGCCATGAGTCTAGGACACATAGATCTAGGGTAGAGTCGGATCTCACATCCATTCTCGACCTGTTGAGACACCGTGGCCTGCCTACAGTGATACTTGCTCACCCTCCTCCTACTAGGCCGTCTACTGTGGCTGACCCTACACAGCTCAGTTCTTCACTCTCGCAGGCTTCTGACAAGCCTGCGTCTTCCGCCCTAGAGCCGTCATCCACAGTCGATCCTCTCACAGTCATGGTCCATTATACTTCAGATCCTTCCTCCTCCTCCATAGACCCCTCCTGCAGCCCTCCACACGTGTCCCAGCCACCAAACTCGCCATCCACCGCCCCGGGTCCGCAGCAGAGGGACCCATCACCACCCCCAGAGGGTGGTGCCTCTGCTTGATATAGTCCTATCCAGTTTTTGCCTCCCCCATATTTTTAGTGCACATCTGTCTTTGTGGGGCCCTGCTTTACCACATCTTGGGGGAGGACCCACTCATGCATCATTCCACATTGCATTGCATCATGTCGCATTTTTATTTTTATTTCCTTTTTCCTTTATTCACATTGTTTTTATGTTATTTTCCCGCCCATCGCACCCCTTTAGCCTCATCTCCCGCTCACGAGCGATTACTTAGCAGTGAGGACACTGCTAGGTTTAGCTTGGAGGATGAG